>JAYESA010000007.1:210187387-210197387 GCA_036927795.1 Iris macrosiphon
TATATCTATATGCTTATATATATATATATATATATATATATATATATATATATATATATATATATATATATATATATATATAGTTAGATATCTAGATATAGATATATTTATATATTTGAGAGTGGGTATAAGGTAAGGTATATGTGTGTTTGTGGATATATATATATATATATATATATATATATATATATATATATATATATATATATATATATATATATATATATATATATATATATATATATGTGCTAGATATATATTTTAGCCTAGATTATAGCTAGATATATATGTTTATGCATAGTTAGTTAGCTAGATGGGTAGTAGGGTTGAGTTTAGAGAGGTATCTCAATACCTTGAGATACCAAGGTATCTCAATACCTTGAGATATCCAAGGTATTGAGTTTTGAGCGGGGTATTTGAGCAATAGCCTAGGTTTGAGTTTAGAGATAGATTTTTATGTATATGTGTATATATTTACGCGTGCTAGCATAGGTTTTAGCGGGTTTAGGCGGGGTGCGTAGCCTAGGTTGAGATATCGGATACCGAGGGTATCCTGGTATCTCAAGGAGGCGAGTTTGAGAGTTTATTAGCTTAATAACCTAGTTTTGACCTAGAATTTTAGGGGCACCCTAGTTTGACCTAGAGTTGACCGTAGTTGACTCGATTGACCGCCAAAGTCAACTTTTGACCTAGATTTGACTTAGGGTTGACTTTTTGAACCCTGAGTTGACTTTTTGACCCAGATTTCACCGGTTTGACCCGTTTGACCTAGAACGACCCTAGAAGCCTATTTTTAGTTATTTTATATCTGTTTAACTCATTAGAAACCTGTTTAACCTTGTTTTTCATAATAGGTCCTTGCGACACCAGTTCAGATCGCTAGTTGCTCAGGACGTCAAGCGAGTACATTCTCTAATAGTTTTTATTATCTGATAATTATTATGATTCAGCTTCTAGTATAGTATCATCTGATTATTCTGGCACAACACGGGACACTGACTGATATTTCTCGATTCATTTACTTGCGACACGTATATTTCATGTTTCTGGCCTCTATTCTGGAATTACTACTGGCATCACCTACAGGCATCACTACAGGCATCACTCATGTTTCAGGCTGGACTCATCTTGATTTACGTGTCGGGTCTTGGATTCACTTGTACTAGTCGAGGTGGAGAAATACTCGAGTAGACATGTAAACATTCCCATCTGGAATCATCAGGAATCACTCCCTCTGGTCTAATCTGGAATGATAGCAGCCGTGTACCCAGTGCGCGGTGAGCCGTACTTGCCCCTAGCCGTTTATATGTCGAAACAAGTATTTCAAAGACACCGAGTTCATTCTTTCTAGTCTGGACTCACTTGCATTTCTTGCTGGTCTTACTTACATGTTTCTGGACTTGACTCACTACATGTATTTCATGCTGGACTCACTATACGTTCATGTGCACAGACTTACTCTTAGTGTAGATTTCTTGTATCTTGCAGTCATTACTATCTTGTTTCTGATATTCCTGCATCTTTACCTTTATGCACCAGTCATATATATATTTCTTGTTTATACTATATTTCCTTCACCTTGCTACTTGCTATAACTGTTTTATAATTTTTATCATTTAAATGGAACTGCTGTTAGAGATGTACTTGCTCCAGCCCTGACTGGACATATTTTTTCCAGAGTATCTGGAGGAGTGGTGTCCAACGTTTTATGGACCTGAGTCTGTCGATGGTGCAGACAGGGACCCTCTAGTTTAGGAGTGATTTTCGGGTTGGTAGCCGGGATCACTAGGACCTTGTTATTGTTTTTATTAGTTTTTAGCACCGAATTTGTCTCCGGTTTTGGATTGAGACCTTGTATTATATATTATTTTGGAGGTTGTATTATTAATATTGATGTTGTGGTGGTTTTTAGCTGTAGTTGGTTAGACTTTGGAGTTGTTAGTCTTCTTTGTTATCTTATCGTGCTTAGATTCGTGATTGAGTATATTATGATTATCATTATGATATTGCTTCTCCGTTTGGAGTTGAGATCTTGACAGGTTTATATATCGATTGCGTGAGATTGTTATCTAGATAGTTGACCTAGACAGCGTTCTACCGTCGATGCTGCAGCGTAGGCTGGACGTACCCACGACTCATGCCCGATTTTTTGGGTGCGGGTCGTGACACGTTTTTGGTGGCGGCCCCATGCAGGTCTCGATTCGTAATTAGTGCGATGTCGTGGTGGTACAACAACTTAGTTATACTGCTGCGAGCCTGCTATAGGATCTAGGATCTAGGATGAGAGTGTACTCAATCACGACTAGGAACAATTCTAATCTAATTATTCTGAAATTATTTTCTTTTAAAATATTACTGTCCTTCTTTGATGATATCGTATCTTGTACCGTATTGACTTCTTTTGATCTGTGTTCAGGATGCCTCCAAAGACACGATCTCGTCATACCGTTCCAGCAGTTGCTACTGAGAGGTCTGCTACCTCTCGTCCAGCTCGTATTCAGACAGCTGCTACCGCAACCCAAAGACACGATCTCGTCATACCGTTCCAGCAGTTGCCCCCAAATTTTTATAAGTTGGGTAGATTGTAAACCCCCTGATTTTTCAAAATTTTAAATTTGAATTTTTCATAATTTTCTGGATTTTTCTGGGATTTTTTTCTGTAATTAAAATCAGGGTTCTATTTATTAAATGATTTTTAAATGCTAATAAATTATATTAAAATATTATGAAAATATTATTTTTGGGTGTAAAATGAAAAACTGGACTTAGGGTAATTTTCTAGGAATTTATTGGGCCCCGGACCTATTTTAAAACACCTAAAAACTATTATTTAACTATTATTTATTTATTTATTATTTATTTATTTAATTTTTAAACCAAACCCGTAGCCCACCGAGCCCAGCCCAGCCCTACCGGCCCGTTGGGCTATCGGGTCGGGTCGGGTCCACCCAACCGAACCCGACCCGCATCCGCACCCGCCCCGTGACCCAGCCCTCTCCCCCGCGACTTCCGCCCGGCCGCCCGCTTCCTCCGCCGCCCCGCCCGCGGCCACGCCTCCCCCTCGCCTCCGCCTTCCCCGCCACGACGCCCGCCCCGCTCGGCCCTGGCTCCCTCTCCCCTCACCTATAAACCCCCCCCCCCGTTCAGCTCTCCGGTCACCTCCCCTCGCCGCCGACGCCTCTCCGCTGCACCCCGCCGCCCCAGACCTCGCCGCCACCGCTCCGCCCGACGCCGTCGAGCCCTCCGCCGCGTCTCCACAGCACAGCCTCCTCCCTCCTCCCTCTTCCTTCCCCTCTCTTCTCCCAGCCGCCCCGAGCCCGACTCCGGCCGCCGTGCCCGTGCGCCGCCATCGTCGACCACTGACCCAGCCTCCTCCGGCCAGCCTCCCCCGCCGCAGCGCCGTCGCGGCTCCGCCAGACCCAAACCCTAACCCTAGGCTACTCGAGATGCGGACACGTGTCAGACACGTATCGGACACGGAATTTTCGGGTTTTTTTGGACCATGTTCAGGTACGCGTATCTCCCTGCTCGTTTACCCGTTTCTGATTCTGTCTTTTGCATCGCGAAGCCTGCATGACCCTCTCGGTGCCCGTGCAACCCGCTCGGGGCATCGCGTCCTGTGGCGATCGCGAACCGTGATCCAAAAATAGGAAAGACAACGCCCTGTTTCACCCCGGAACTGAGTACGCCCCGCCAAACGGGACGACTTGGTCGCGTGCGGTCTTCACAGATACGTGCTCGTCGTCGATACGGACGTGTGGGATTTCGCAGAGGTCGATTCGGGTGTGCGTGCACACCGAAAGCAACGCATATCCGCGGATACCGTCCCGTATCCGCTCTTTCTGGAACGCGCCCTAACTTTCTGTACTCTCGTCAGATTGAAACGAAACTTGCTCCATCGGACTCGTAGCGATACGCTGGTCCTATGACCCAAGTTTGGTTCGATTCCGAGAACGTTGACAAAATCGTGTGTCGTGGGCCCCACAGACCCCACTCGACGGACGATTTTGTGATTGGCTCATCGGAATCCAATTCTGGAAGTTCCGTTGGGTTCGTATCATCGTTCCTGACCTGTTGATACTAAGTTTGGTGAATTTGGAGACCTTTGACCCTGACGTATTTTTTGGTGCAAAGCGGGCCCACATGTGGACCCCATTTTGACCCAAAATTATCTTTTTGTCCTTGTCTCCAAATTGGACTCAAGGACAGGCATTTCTAGCTATTTGATATCTTCTGAGCATGATGGTAATATTTATTTCAGCATCCGGAGACATTTCTGGAAATTTCCCGAGAACAGAACCGTAGTTGGAATCCAAACATCAGGCAAGTACCTGCACTTCAAGTTTATTCTTTATATTATGATAATTAGTTCCTTGCTCTACTAGCACTATTGGATGATCACACTTAGTATTAGAATTTGGATTTTCATGTCTTGATTTTCGTGTCGGGAGGGAGAATACTAGGAGGCATGTAGTTTACCCTTCCCCCTGTCCTGACTGCTAGTTGTTGGTACACGACTGTACCATCAGCCTTATACTCGATTATTCCTGACTGCTAGCCGTCTATGACGGCCTTATTAGCCTTATAACCCCCTACATGCCAACTATGTATTCTAAATACACAATTTCACACACACATAGTTCCTGTTGTCTTGTTGCAGTTCCATTTTCTTGTCTCATTATAATCCTGTTTTATTTATATTTCTGATTTTTAGTGCTTAACCTTAGTTAATTTTACTACTTATTATGCATACTCTTATCGTGATGCTTAGTCAGTTTTCACTACTTGTCATAAATATTTAGTTTAAGCTTTGTTGTGTATTGGTACTTTGCTCCTTTCCTGACTGGATTCGTTGATATTAGGCGATGATGAGGACTATGCCCTCACCTTTTATGGCCCATATGACGTAGCGGATGATACATTTGAGGAGCCGGTTCCTACTCAGGAGACTAGTTTTGAGGAGTAGTTAGCCAGTTAACTAGTATTTTCTTTCAGCATAGTAATCGGGTTTGTCCCCGATTTATCTTCTGGTTCTGTAATAAACTGTGGATTTGCTTGTCACAATTTGCCTTATGAAATCTTAGCATTCCTATTTTCTGTTATTATCCTTGTCTATTTATTTACTGTGAATGAGCTAGATTTTAAATTACCTGTGAATATGATCTAGACAGCGTACTACCGCCGACACTACGGCATAGGCTGGACGTACTCACGAACCGGTGCCCGATTTATCGGGTGCGGGTCGTGACACATTTTTGTGGTGGCCCATGCAGGTCAACGACTAAATTATTCGGTTTCAACTTAGGGACCGAACAGGCCTGCAGTAAGAATATGATAAGTTTTAGGATCTCATCCACTTGCTTGAATCGTTCTTGACATCTATCTCGGATTCGAATTAATTCCTTGACTTGCATCCTGCCTTGATTTCTGTGCACCTTTTATCGTTTATTTTGGATGCAGAGTAATGGATCTACCAGCAAGCGACGAGATTTCTACAAGATCACCACGAGATGCTGTGATAAACCAACAAGCTCTACCAGCACCCGAACCGAGACCACCATTGGTACCACAAGCAGCACTCTTCTAACAGGCCCAGCAGCAGCAGAGTAATCCACCACAAGGAGGCGAACAAGCTTTCGTGATGACCGTGGAGATGCGCAGACTCTTGGAGTAGCTAATGCGCGTAAGTGATTTGTAGCTGCCGTTTCTAGTCTTGTTTTAGCTCGTGCCTATTGGTTCGTGACCTCAGCCCCAACCTAGTAATTTTGAACTTGCTAATAACCTGGTATGCTTTTATATTTGATAACTGTAGAGATTGTAGAGTCTTTTGTTATTGTACTTATTGTGTATTGTTTTGTGAACTTGAATTAAGTTGTACCTCCTTCCATCATCATCTAGCATACTTATAATTGTTGTACCCCCTTGACTTATGCTGCTAATATAGCCTAGTTTTGCAAGCTTATCATTTCATCAAGCTTGCTCATGACATATGTATTATTGGGTCGACACACTAATACAACTGTCTATTCAGAATTAGTGTATTACGGTCTGATCAACCTTAATGTAATTTGGTTCACTCTTCGCACGACTACTTCACGTGGATTGAGATATATAGTTGACTAGTATACTTGCCCTCTAGATATGACTGAGCATATCGTATCAGTTACATAACTGTACTAATACGAGCCTGCGAATAAATGATTACCAGAATAGGATTTCAATCCATAACTGCTTGACAATTCCCATTTGAATTCTTTAAACGCCTTGATCCCGATACTTCTATTCTATTACCTCACCCTTGAACTCTTTGATCTTTGTCTTCCCTTATTTCAGAAAGACGAAATCTCGTGCTTGGTATAAGTTTGATATATAGACAGTACTAGATATACCCCACAGGCCGGTCGCATTGATGATGACCATTTTATATATGATTAAGGGAATACCATAGGTGATGTGTTTGGTGTTAAAGACTTAAGGATTCAATACCATGATTAAAAAAAGTTGGGACATAGCTTTATTAGATGTATAGCCTTAGATGATAGATGGGTAAATTCTAAGTTGGGTAGAGACCGCAATGTTCACTTGAGAGAATCTTTTAGACTGTAATCAAGTGAGATTGGATAGAGAGAACCCTACCATATTTTAGTTTCGAGGACAAAATTTTTATAAGTTGGGTAGATTGTAAATCCCCTGATTTTTCAAAATTTTAAATTTTGATTTTTCATAATTTTCTGGATTTTTCTGAGATTTTTTTCCTGTAATTAAAATCAGGGTTCTATTTATTAAATAATTTTTAAATGCTAATAAATTATATTAAAATATTGTAAAAATATTATTTTTGGGTGTAAAATAAAAAACTGGACTTAGGGTAATTTTCTAGGAATTTATTGGGCCCCGGACCTATTTTAAAACACTAAAAACTATTATTTAACTATTATTTATTTATTTATTATTTATTTATTTAATTTTTAAACCAAACCCAGAGCCCACCGAGCCCAGCCCAGCCCTACCGGCCCGTTGGGCTATCAGGTCGGGTCGGGTCCACCCAACCGAACCTGACCCGACCCGCACCCGCCCCGTGACCCAGCCCTCTCCCCCGCGACTTTCGCCCGGCCGCCCGCTTCCTCCGCCGCCCCGCCCGCGGCCACGCCTCCCCCTAACCTCCGCCTTCCCCGCCACGACGCCTGCCCCGCTCGGCCCTGGCTCCCTCTCCCCTCACTTATAAACCCCCCCCCCCGTTCAGCTCTCCGGTCACCTCCCCTCGCCGTCGACGCCTCTCCGCTGCACCCCGCCGCCCCAGACCTCGCCGCCACCGCTCCGCCCGACGCCGTCGAGCCCTCCGCCGCGTCTCCACCGCACAGCCTCCTCCCTCCTCCCTCTTCCTTCCCCTCTCTTCTCCCAGCCGCCCCGAGCCCGACTCCGGCCGTCGTGCCCGCGCGCCGCCATCGTCGACCACCACCCCAGCCTCCTCCGGCCGGCCTCCCCCGCCGCAGCGCCGCCGCGGCTCCGCCAGACCCAAACCCTAACCCTAGGCGACTCGAGACGCGGACACGTGTCGGACACGTATCGGACACGGAATTTTTGGGTTTTTTTGGACCCTGTTCAGGTACGCGTATCTCCCTGCTCGTTTACCCGTTTCTGATTCCGTCTTTTGTATCGCGAAGCCTGCGTGACCCTCTCGGTGCCCGTGCAACCCGCTCGGGGCATCGCGTCCTGTGGCGATCGCGAACCGTGATCCAAAAACAGGAAAAAAATGCCCTGTTTCACCCCAGAACTGAGTACGTCCCACCAAACGGGATGACTTGGTCGCGTGTGGTCTTCACAGATACGTGCGCGTCGTCGATACGGATGTGTGAGATTTTGCAGAGGTCGATTCGGGTGTGCGTGCACACCGGAAGCAACGTGTCTCCGCGAACACCGTCCCGTATCCGCTCTTTCTGGAACGCGTCCTAACTTTGTGCACTCTCGTCGGATTGAAACAAAACTTGCGCCATCGGACTCGTAACGATACGCTGGTCCTATGACCCAAGTTTGGTTCGATTCCGAGAACGTTGACGAAATCGCGTGTCGTGGGCCCCACAAACCCCACTCGACGGGCGATTTTGTGATTGGCTCATCGGAATCCAATTCTGGAAGTTCCGTTGGGTTCGTATCATCGTTCCTGACCTGTTGATACTAAGTTTGGTGAATTTGGAGACCTTTGACCCTGACGCATTTTTTGGTGCAAAGCGGGCCCACATGTGGACCCCGTTTTGACCCAAAATTATCTTTTTGCCCTTGTCTCCAAATTGGACTCAAGGACAGGCATTTCTAGCTATTTGATATCTTCTGAGCATGATGGTAATATTTATTTCAGCATCCGGAGACATTTCTGGAAATTTTCCGAGAACAGAACCGTAGTTGGAATCCAAACATCAGGCAAGTACCTGCACTTCAAGTTTATTCTTTATATTATGATAATTAGTTCCTTGCTCTACTAGCACCATTGGATGATCACACTTAGTGTTAGAATTTGGATTTTCATGTCTTGATTTTCGTGTCGGGAGGGAGAATACTAGGAGGCATGTAGTTTACCCTTCCCCCTATCCTGACTGTTAGTTGTTGTTACGCGACTGTACCATCAGCCTTATACTCGATTATTCCTGACTGCTAGCCGTCTATGACGGCCTTATTAGCCTTATAACCCCCTACATGCCAACTATGTATTCTAAATACACAATTTCACACACACATAGTTCCTGTTGTCTTGTTGCAATTCCATTTTCTTGTCTCATTATAATCCTGTTTTATTTATATTCCTGATTTTTAGTGCTTAACCTTAGTTAATTTTACTACTTATTATGCATACTCTTATCATGATGCTTAGTCAGTTTTCACTACTTATCATAAATATTTAGTTTAAGCTTTGTTGTGTATTGGTACTTTGCTCATTTCCTGACTGGATCCGTTGATATTAGGCGATGATGAGGACTATGCCCCCACCTTTTATGGCCCATATGACGTAGCGGATGATACATTTGAGGAGCCGGTTCCTACTCAGGAGACTACTTTTGAGAAGTAGTTAGCCACTTAACTAGTATTTTCTTTCAGCATAGTAATCGGATTTGTCCCCGATTTATCTTCTGGTTCTGTAATAAACTGTGGATTTGTTTGTCATAATTTGCCTTATGAAATCTTAGCATTCCTATTTCCTGTTATTATCCTTGTCTATTTATTTACTGTGAATGAGCTAGATTTTAAATTACCTGTGAATATGATCTAGACAGCGTACTACCACCGACACTGCGGCGTAGGCTGGACGTACTCACGAACCGGTGCCCGATTTATCGTGTGCGGGTCGTGACATAAGGCGAGAAAGTTTCGCAAGGGCTTGGTCATGGCGGTCAAGTCTTTGACCAGGAGCGACCGCGAGGCGACTTTCGAGCAGATAGTAGGAGATGCTCAGAAAGCAGAGGATGACTTGCAGCTCAAGTCCAAGAGAGGCAGAGATGATTCAGGCAGTGCGAGTGGCAGTGCGGGACCGGCTAAACGTCCCTATGTGCAGAAGGCAGCGCAGCATGGTCAGGATCAGAGGGTGCCCACTTGTGCCTACTGCAGGAAGGCAGGACACACTTGGGATGTTTGTAGGAGGAGGCTGAAGGTGTGTTTGTTTTGTGGATCCGATGCTCACCAGATGCGAGATTGCCCCATTGCACCTCCATTGGGTGGAGCATAGGATCAGAGAGTTGGAGCTAGGCCACCTGTGGCACAGCATCATGCCCCGCACCAGCAGAGGGATACACCCCAGCAGGGCAGGGCTTATGCGTTGACGGTCGAGGAGGCCGATGCTACGGGTGTTGGGTTAGCAGGTCTGTCTCTTTGTTCTTCTTCCTGTCCTTTCCATTCCTTGTGATGTGCTTCATTAGTACCTGTTAGATTTTTTTTGTGTTGTGGTAGATAGTATAGTGACCCTGATTGAGACTGTGATAACACGACCAGTAGGACCATGATCTTGTATGTT